>JAXQQM020070133.1:0-24529 GCA_034641835.2 Pinus albicaulis | reverse complement strand
CACCCGGACAAAGCAACAACTTGCAGTATTAGGGATTGAGGACAGGACCGGCACAGTTTTGGAAATAAAGAGAGTTTTCATCAAAAGAACTTTCATGCAGAATTTAGAAAGGAAGTGCTCAGATATTTTGGTTGATATCAATATTTTCAGAGAGAAATTTCAAGCTTTGTTGGACAATGGGTTACCAAGTCCTATGCTCTCAGAGGATCAAATAATGGACTTGGAAACCTATGTAAAGAAAATAAATACTCATGCTCAAAATACAGCTGCTTGTTCTACTAGTTTACCAGAGTCAACATTACCAACAGGGAGAAATATCTATGATAGAGTGAGGAATTTATTTCATCTGGAACATGAAATAAAGTATCTGTTTCCTAATGAGCCCACCTTTTACAAACTCACTGAAGCAGATGAGACATTGAGAAAACTAAAAAGAACTATGATACCAGATGATCAATGGTGGAAAGAATTATTGGAAATTCTATAAAATTTATCTTCAGGATGAGAATTTTATCTTTACTATCAGGTAAAAGGATAAAAATGAGTACAGATGAAAGAGTATCAGTTACGCAGGTTGAAGAGTATCCGTAAAGACAAAGAGTATCAAGCAAGCAAAGAAATTACTCCAAAAGACAGCATTGAGCCCTTTTTCAGCACTTACCTCCAACACATCAGCAGTTACCTATTATTCTATCCACGAGACCATTTGTCTCCTGTTTATTTTTAAATCACTCCTTAGTCACCCTAGATTATGGGCTAAGTTAGTGTGAGATTTTTTCAAGTTTTTCTTGTATGAATAAACCCTCAAAGGAAGTATTGAGGGTGGATTCTATGACTCTGCTGTAACATTGAGATTTTCGGAATAAAAGCATTTTGGAGAAATTTACTCGTGGCTTACTGGATGACGATTTGAAGTTCAGGACTTTTTACAGGATTCATGTGTTGGAATGCAGTTCAATAAGTCTTTCTACCCTTTGTCTTAAGTTTTTTATCAGTTTATAATATCATTATGTCCATTTCTGAATAATTTACATAAAGGATTGAATCATAATTTACTTAATTGTACTCTGATTTCAGATGTGATTGTTCTTAATGTTTTCCTCTGAATTAGTTATAAGCATGAATTCTTAAATGCTCTTGCTTTGATAATTTAAACATTGTTGATTACTGTAATAAAGAATTCTTCATTGCTCTTTGTTTGTAATCATCTCATTTCTTTCTTTTGAACATGGTGAAAGATTCTTAGCTGCCTTTCATCCCTTCAAGATCATCCCATCCACTTTAAATTTTAAGGATTGTTCTCTGTCTAGCTATCTTGCCCTGTAATACCATCTTGTGCCTAGAATAGAAATCCAGTAAAGCCATCCTTTTGACTCCATAGCCCAATGGACTGAAAGCTCTCAACCTTGCCCTTAGTCTGTGGATTCCACCATTTTACCAAAACAAACTTTGGATCTATAACTAGCCTAAAACCTTCTAAGAACAAAGATAAATCATAAAGAGAGAGCCCTCTCTGGATGCAGATTGGCTAGATTCTGCATCTAAAAGGTTGGTTTGTGGTTACCTCGGGTATACTTTCCTCTTACACAACTTCTAGGAAAAACTGAGTGATAACATAGTGGCGACCATACTAGGGACCTGAATCATCTTTATTTGTTAATATTGTTCACTTATAAGCTATAGACAGAGTCTGAAGATCAGCCAGGTAGCCTTTGAAATTGCTTTTTCTCTGCAATTGCAAAAGTAAATAAATGTTGCTTCAGTCTATCTCTGATTTAGCTTATATACTGAACCTTAGTTTCAAAATATTTAATCAGACTCTCTAGTTTAACAGATCTTTGAGAAAATTTTAATCATACATCATTATTTCTTGAAGAATTTGTAGAAGTTGTATTTATTCTTTCAATTAAAATCAAAAAATCCAAAAACACATAGTCTAGGAAAACTGGCTTCAGAAAGGATTCGACATACTAGGTCAAACCCTGACCCCAATCCACCACCAATATTTGAAAATCCAAATCTGATTCCTAGGATTCTTAGAAGACAAGGAAGTCAAGAAAGTTCTGAAAGAGGAAGTCAAGAGAGTTTAGGAAGTTCTAGACCACTTTCTAGATCTGCATCCTGTCCTGTGAAAATTATATATATTGATGAAATTCCTTTTGATGCACGATTTGAAACATCCTTATTTGTGAATTTTTTTGAAACTGAATTATCCAGATTAGTTCCAGATCCATTGTTCTTTGAAGATTTGCAATATATATTTGTTTCACATCATCTTGACAGAAAATTACAAAACTCTATTCAATCTGAACAAACCTTTGAAGAAAATTCAAACATCTCTGTAATTACCGAAGCATCTCCAAGTTCAGTTACTTTTTCTCAAGCTTTTCAAACACCTGTCACCCCTTCTACTCCTCCATCTCCTCCTGCCAGACCATCAACTCCTGTAACCCCACTATATCTTCCAATGGCCAATAGATACGCCCCTTTACAGTTACCAGCCAACCCTCCTGCTTTGCCCCAAGATTACCAGAGTAAGATCACACCTTTTGATGGATCAGGTACTTACACAGCACAACAACACACCAAAAGGATGACTAATTACTTTGAGTTCTATGAAATTGACACTGATAATGTCCGAATGAGAATTTTCGTTCAGAGTCTTACGGGAGAAGTTAGGACGTGGTTTAGGGCCCTTGCTCCAGATAGTATTGCTGATTTACCAGCTTTATATAGGGCATTTTTGAACAGATGGGAGAAAAAGAAGGATCCTCTTCAGATCCTGTCAGAATTCGAAAAATTAAGAAGAAGACCTAACGAAACAGTACAAGATTACATCATTAGATTCAATGAAGCATATAACGCAGTTCCTCAAAACCTAAGACCCCCACCTGACTCCGTATTGGTTAAATTTCCAGATGGTTTTGATTCTGACATTGCTTATTCCCTCAGGGAAAGAGCTCCCCAAACATTAGAGGAAATGCAAAGCATAGTAGTGAGTGTAGAAGCAAATTTGATAGAAAAACGAGCCAGAGCAAGAGCAGAAAGAAGAATGCCTCTGAATGAAGAACCTTCAGCTTTTGAAAAGAAGCTGGATGCAATCATTAAAGGTATGGAAAGATTAGGAGACAGAGTGGAGACCATTGAAAGAAAGTCTTCTAGTGATAATCAGAATGTTGCAAGAAATCCAAACTTTAGGAGAAATCTGAATCAAAATATTGGAAAGAATGTCCCTGATCAAAACATTAGGCCACCTTTCCAAGAAAACTTTGTTGAAGGTTCAACTTCTGAAGAACCTACAGAAGATGTAGAAATAAACAATGTAACTGATGACAAAAATGAACCAGAAGTTTTCCTATCTCAAGATGATCAAGAGAATCACATCCTTGAAACATTTCAAACTCATTCAGGAGAGACTTTTGATTTCAAAGAAGGATATGACACAGCAATTTATGAGGTTCATAAACAGTACAATTTGAGAAGCAGACGGATTGATGTGCCAGAGAATAGTAAACAGAAAACTGCAAAACAAAATGTCAAAGGTAAAGTTAACATCCCTCCTGTACAAAACATTCCCCCTGTACAAATTCTGTCTAGGACAACTCCTAACCCTTCAAATCCAATAATTGAAGATGTGTCTGACAACCAACCAAATAATAAACAACAATCTAACACTTTTCCTCCGGTAGGAAACGTTGAAGAAACAGTAGAAGTTAGTTCAAAAACACCTTCAAATCAAAATTTCACTCATGAAAAAGAGAAAAATGTTGAAGACCCAAAAAATAGAGAAAACCCAACTGTGCAAAACACTAAAGCTCAAACAGAAAAACCTTTCAATCTAGAGGCTGAAATAGGCAAACTAAAGATAGTTGTTCCTTTATCAGAATTGGCTAAACATGATGTCTATAGAAGTTAGATTACCAAGTCCCTAAACATTAACATTACTGGATTGGATGATTCAGTAAACATTCTTGATGATCAACCCAAACTTCTTTTTGGCCCTGAGGTTAATGGAAAACCAGAAAGTGGAGGAACTCCTCCATTTTATGTAAGCCTGAATGTTCATGACAAGATACTCCATAATGCAATGCTTGATTCTGGAGCATCTCACAATTTGATGCCAAAAGAAGTAATGGAAAGATTAAATCTAGATATTACCAGACCGTACAAAGATTTGTTTTCATTTGATTCTAGTCAGGTAAAATGTTTAGGTTTGATTAAAGATTTGTGTGTTACTTTGGTACAATACCCTGCTAAGTCTGTTTTGATGGACATAGTAGTGGCTGATATTCCACCTAAATATGGTATGTTATTGTCTAGATCTTGGGGTGCTAAACTTGGAGGATCTATTCAACTGGACATGTCATATGCAACTATTTTAGTATTTGGTCAGCCTAAAATATTATATAGAGAAACCTTGATGAAGTACTTAGTGAGTAGCCATGAGAAGCCTGAAAACTTCCCTGTTTACTCTGTACATTCTGATATGGATTCTTTTATTTTATACAATGCTGAGTTAGATCTTCCTACTGAAATAGAAGCTCCAGAACTGGAAACCATAAGCAAAACTACTGTTAAAATTGAAGAAATTTATGAAAACAAAGAAACACCAGATGATCAAGAAAAACCAGAAGAAACTAAACAACTAGCTCCTGTCAAGAAACGTTTTAAAACAATTGATGAAGATTATGAACATGAAATTCTATGGCATTTAGAGTTTGATGGCTCAGTAAACAAACTAGGGGCAGGAGCTGGGATTTGGTTACATAATGTTGAGAATAATCATGTAGAGGGTCATGCTTATAGGTTGAATTTAAAATGCACTAACAACATGGCAGAGTATGAAGCTCTTTTATTAGGGCTTAAACATGTCAAGAAGTTAGGAGCTATTAGGGTATCAATCATAGGAGACTCCGAACTAATCATTCAACATATTAAAGGAGAATGTTCAACAAAAGACATGAGACTGAAACAATACAGAGAGACAGTTGTAGAAATTCTCAACACATTTCTACAAGCTCAACTTGCCAAGATTCCCAGGAAACAAAATTTGCATGCTCACAGCCTCGCCATGTTTGCTAGCACATGCAAGTTACCTTTTGATCCTAATCATCAGTTTTCAGCTGAGATTAGACATAGGCCTGCTATACCAGACAATCTTTTGAATTGGCAAGTATTTGTAAATAATAATCAAATCAATAGTTTTTTGACACTTCAAAATGAGTTTTCTAATTGTAATATAGATGAAGACATAACTATTGATGAATTTGATCAAGAAAAAGAACAAAAAATAGAAATTTCAAGAGAAAATGCAATTCATATGCTGCACCCAACTACATTCACAGAAAAAGACATGCAGAATTTGAAACACATGGAATCTGATGAGATCATAGAAGATGAGACAGAAATCATTAATTTGAAAGATAATCATTTGCCCAAAGGATTGACTCCTTTGGAAGATCTGTTTGACTCAAATGATATTCCATTTAGGCCTAAAATGGAACCTGTTAAGGCTGATATGGAAGAATGCAACTTAGGAACCCCAGAAAATCCCAAAATGGTTAAGTTGTCCAAATCTCTTCCAAAAGATCAAAAGGTCAAATATGTTGAACTATTGAAAGAATTCCAGGATGTTTTTGCCTGGAGTTATGAAGATCTCAAATCTTATGATACATCCATCATTCAACACACTATACCTTTGAAACCAGATCAGAAACCTTTCAAACAAAAGCTTAGAAGAATAAATCCTGTTTTATTACCCTCAATTGAAAAGGAAATCAAAAGAATGTTTGAAGCAGGGATTATAGCTCCTATCAGATTCTCAGAATGGGTTTCTAACCTAGTACCAACACGGAAAAAGACAGGGGAAATTAGACTGTGTGTCGATCTAAGAAATTTGAATAAATTTTCTTTAAAAGATAACTATCCTTTACCAAAAATGGACCATATTCTACAAAGGGTAGTAGGATCTTCTAGGATATCTCTACTGGATGGATTTTCAGGGTACAACCAGATTCTAGTTCATCCTGATGATCAGGATAAAACAACATTCACTACACCATGGGGTACGTTTAAATATGTCAAAATGCCATTTGGACTCAAGAATGCAGGAGCTACCTTTCAGAGAGAAATGGATATTGCTTTTGCTAAAGAAATACATGATTTTCTGGTTATTTATCTAGATGATTTGACTGTTTTTTCTAAAACAGATCAAGAACATTTAGATCATTTAAGGCAAGTATTTATTAAATGCAGAAAATATGGGATTTCTTTAAACCCTAAAAAGTCATTGTTTGGTTTGGAAGAAGGAAAGCTCTTAGGTCACATTATTTCTAAAGATGGTATTAGGATTGATCCAGAAAGAATACAAGCAATTTTACAGATACCTCATCCTAGAAACATAAAAGAGTTGCAAACATTCATAGGAAAAATTAATTTCTTGAGAAGATTTATTTCTAGTTTAGCTGAATTACTTAGATTGCTTACTAACATGTTGAGGAAAGATTCAAGCATTGATTGGACTGTAGAAGCCAAACAATCATTTGAGGAAATTAAAATGGCTTTAACAAGAACACCAGTTCTTACCGGTCCTAAATTTGACAGAGATTTCATTATTTTTTCATTTGCTTCTGAACATACAGTTGTAGCTGTTTTACTTCAAAAAGATGATCAAGGGTGTGAAAAACCAATAGCATTTTTTAGTAAAGCACTTAGGGATGCATCTTTAAAATACAATATCATGGAGAAACAGGCTTTTGCATTGGTAAAAGCAATTAAAGATTTCAGAGTTTACATATTATATTCTCATGTGATAGCTTATGTGCCTAATGCTGTAGTTAAAGATATTTTGACTCAAGATGGCATTGAAGGTAAAAGAGGTAAGTGGATAGCTACCATTTTAGAATATGATATTGAGATTAAACCAACAAAACTCATAAAAGGTCAAGGTTTGGCACAACTCATGACTGAAACTAATTTCCAAGCCTTAGACATTAACGAACTGGATGACGAGCAGGAGATGGCGACTCCACAGATCAGTCAAGCTTTCTTAGATTCACCCTGGTACACTGATATCATTCATGTTTTATTAAACTTGCAAGCTCCTCCAGGGTTGTCCAGAACGAAAAGAAGATTTTTAAAAATGACATCTTTGAAATATTGTATTTTAGATAGCACTCTATTTTGGAAAAATCATGAAGGAATCTTGTTGAATTGTCTATTAAAAGATGAAACTGATAAAGTTCTTAATGAATTTCATGCAGGGGATTGTGGAGGACATCTCTACTGGAAATCTACTGCAGACAAAATTTTAAGGGCTGGGTTTTATTGGCCAACCTTATTTTCTGATGTTAAGAAATTTGTAACATCTTGTCATAAATGTCAGATATTTGAAGGTAAAAGAAAGTTGTTACCTTTGCCTTTAAAACCAATTTCCACAGGAAGACCTTTTCAACAATGGGGGTTAGATTTTATTGGAGAAATTCATCCCCCTTCTTCAGGGCAACACAGATGGATTTTAACTGCCACAGACTACTTCACTAAATGGATTGAAGCCATCCCATGTAGACAGGCCAATGATTCTATAATCATGGGGTTTTTAGAAACAAATATACTTTCAAGATTTGGCTGTCCAGAAAAGATTATAACAGACAATGCTGCTGCATTTAAATCAAAGAAAATGATTAGTTTCTGCCATAAATATCATATTACTTTAGGCCATTCAACAGCCTATTACCCTCAGGGTAATGGACTAGCAGAATCCTCCAATAAAAGCCTTATTAATATCATCAAAAAGTTATTGGAAGAAAACAAAAAGAATTGGCACAAGAAACTGACCAATGCATTGTGGGCAGACAAACTTACAACTAAGAAATCAATTGGGACTAGTCCATATGAATTATTTTATGGCCTTGAAGCAAGATTCCCATCATCTTTAGGAATTCCTGTTATGAAATTACTTCAGGAGGCTCAAGTGGAACCAAATGACATTCAGAGAAGAATTAATCAAACAATCCACTTGCAGCAAACCAGGGAAGAGGTATACCAACGATCTCAAGTCTTGCAGGAAAAGCTAAAGAAAATGTTTGATAAAAGGACTAAAGTAGAGGATTTTCAACTAGGAGATAAAGTCCTAAGATGGGATTCTAGAAGAGAAGAGAAAGGAAAACATGGGAAATTTGATTTCTTGTGGAAAGGGCCTTACATCATACATGCCTTGCAAGGAAACAACACATACTTTTTGAAGAATTTGGACAATTCAGAAGCTGAAGAAGGACCAGTCAATGGTCGAATGCTAAAGCATTATTTTGATCCTATTTACTAGGATGTTTTGATTTTTCTAACTTGTACATAATATATCCTTTTCTAATGCAGTTTTGATTGGATGGTGACTTCTTGGAGTTGAAGCCCGAAGCGAAGGCCCTAAGCTTCAAAAGTTCCACTATCATATATACAATAAAGCTACTAGAAGAAGGAGATTACATGGTTTAGTTTGAAGACATTTTGAGGCAACTGACCTGCTGTTCTTGACTTTTCACAAGGAAAAGCCATCCCCAAGTGGAGCCAGTGTTAGACTCCTATACCAATAGGTGTCATTTTTCATGATTGTATTGATTGAACTATGGAATATGTTCAAACCTTTTTCTTGAGCAAAGGTGTTCCATATTTAAAAAAAAAACAAAAAATCAAAAAATTTAAAAAATGTAAAGAGGGTATACCCTAAAAGAAAAATCAAAGGGTAAGAAAAATAAAATGGTCAAAAAAGTGAAAGAAATGAACCCCAAACAAAAAATAGACCAAGGAAAGTGTGCAAATCCAAATGCCACTACTATTTCATTTTGTAATAAGGCAATTGTGTGCAGCTTGTCAAACTTTGCCACAATTTATGAAGGGTCAAACTGTTTAAACTTGACTTATTCATATTTCAATTTCATGTTATAGAATAGAGAATAAATATCTGACCAAATAGTTTAATCTTGGCAGATAAGTAGATAGGTAGAGTTATTAAAAGGTGCTCAATAGTTTAATCTGAGCCCTTGGATGTAATAAGGGTAGAAATAGATAGATTATCATGTAAAAAGAAAAGGTTTAAAAGGGTTTGCAAGTCTAAATGCACCCTAATAAAGAAGAGAAAATGGTAGTAGTAGATAGGGTAGGTAGATGGTGTTGCAAAGTTTTATCTGATGAATGATGCTGCTAAATGTTTTTGATCCTTTATTTTCATCACAAATACTGAAGCAGGAAATACACTGGAAAATCACAGCAAGCAAAGTCAAAATCATTAACTTCCCTCATCACTTTCCCCTTAAAGTTTTACTAATTTCCCTCAAAATACTAAGGTACTTAGAGATCAAAGGGGCTCAAGGCATTTCCTTGACTTTTGGAGGGACCGGACCCTCGGCCTAATGATCAAAAGACCTAAGTACTTGAGATAATTCATCATTATAATCATTCACCTTTAACCTTTTCCTAAGTAAAATCCCATTTTGCTTAGGAAAATTATGCAAAATTCCATAAAAATCCCTCAAAATAACTTACTATTCTAAGTTTAAGTGTTGAAGATGAGATATTGCAATTTACTTCAGAAATTGTCACTTTCTTAGATGTGCAAAGTATTTTGAGTTCCCTTGTCCCTTTCTCATATTAATGTTTAACTCTATTTTACTAAATCCCTAGTGAAATGCCCTATCCTAAGTATATAACTCCTTTTATATAAATATCCGAAAAATCCATCTATTAAAATGTTTTAACCAAAGTATTTACCTCCCAAATATTCATTAAAACCCGCTTCTACAAGCCCTTTGGTTAAAAAATATCGTTATATTATAGTCCCGCCCCTATGATAAGTTAACTACATCGGTTATTTTATCATATAATAAAATAAAAAACATATATATGAAAAACTTTAAACATATGGTTTATATGTTTAACACAAAAATATAAATAAAACCCGAAGTTTTATTTTCTAAAACCAAAACTTTGGAAAATATCCTATGCCACCGTGGCCCATCCACCTAGCATTCCACCCGACGTTTCAACCACAAATTAAAATCCCGCCGTGACCCCTCTTTCCATTATATTATGGGATTAATTAGTTATCTGAACTAATTAATAACCTTCCATTCACCAATTAAAAGCCTCCCGGGGTGATTAAATTAAACATTAACTGTTTCAAAAACCCGATGGGCCCGCACCTTAAACCTTCGCTTACCCCACGTCCCTTTCCACCGTTGGATCGTCCCTCCGCAGATCGACGCTCCACGTCAATCCCGCTACCCATCCTTTGTCAGAGTTTTAACGCGCGGGGGATTGGTGGTATTTGACCAGTCCTCCGTCCACGTGGCAACGATCCAATGGAATCGCTCCCCCCGTGATCAATACCACCTTTGCCAATAAGCGGTGCGGGGACTAACCGCTTACCGCCCAGCCCCCCTGCCCCACGTCAGCCCGTACCAAAGTGACGTCACTCCTCGAAAAACTAAAAACCCCTCTTTTGACTTTGGAAATAAAACAAAATTTCGTGTTTTTATGTCATTTTCACCATTTGAACGCGACTGTGCTTTCTGCTACGAATTTCAAATTTCCACTGAAATCCACTGTTCAATTCGATTTCGCTCCAGATTTCCGCCAGACCTGTGTTCAAGCATCCTCCTGCTACCGCCTGATACCTGTTAAAAACCAGCTTTCCTCCAAGAACAGGTATTTATCCTATAGCGCTTCAAACTTCAAAAGAAAGTCTGTTTTCCTTGTTTTCCACTGGATTAGTGATTAAATCTTATCACTGAGATCATTCTCTGAGGTTTAAAACTGTGAATTGTTCCCCCGAACCTGCAATTGTGCCAATTTCCCTCATTAAAATTGAAATCACGCCCGGCCTGTGAAGAAAACCCAGAACTTCCGTTTTGAATCCACAAGAACCAAAATGGAAGCCCCGGCAGCCCTGAATGTGACTCCATTGAATGCCCCCCACAGAGAGTTAGAATATTTGCCTTTGGTAGATAAATATTTTCAGATTAAAGACTTGCATTTTGATGAAAGCCCCCTTCTGAGTTATTGTCGCTGCAGAGACGATTACTCGAAGGGGCAAGATGTCATTGGGTTGTGGGAATCCAATCTCCCGAGATATCTCATCCCCTCAGTCATTTCTTTCCCATAAATCATCCACTATTGCCATTCTAACTATGATCCCACTCAGAGAGCTGTAATATCCCCTGACCAGAGTGTTCTTTTCCACATTACTCCCCAGGCTATCAATGCAATGCTACATTTTGAACCAGGTCAAGAACTAGCACCTTTGTCTATAGAAGCACTGATTGAAAAGTCTAATCAATTGACCTCAGAAAAATTGAAGTCCATTTGCCAGAATTTCATGTTGCCTGAACATCAACCTAAGGGACTTCCTCCCTATAGTTTTTATTATTTCACTAAGTTGGGAAGGCTCATCCTAAATATGATATCTTTTGTCTTGGGTTTCAATACCAGTGAATATGTTGATGAGATAACCCTAGTTTTGCTGTCTATTTTTACTCCTGGGCAACCTCCTGAAGTTAAATATGACTTTTCCTCCTTCATAGCCAATAAGATCCATGATCAGTTCATGAGGCTAGATGATGAGAAAGTTTTCAAATATTCCTCAGTTATTTATCATCTCATTATCTTCTATCAATCAGAAAAGTTCCCTTTCTCTGTTAAAAAGCTTGATGCCAAGGGAAACCCCAGGTCAGTTATATTTTGGTCTCCCATAATTCATTCTTCCTCTGATTCTCCATATTCCTACACTGAGTTCATTGATCAGTTTGTATATCCTGCAACAACCTTGTTGACAGGAATTTCCCCCCCAAGGCTCAGTAATGAAATAAAGAAGACCTTGCAGCTTTCAAGGACTTATAAAATTGGGGATTGGTATTTCTATCAGAACCATTCAGTCATCAGAATCTATGGATGTGAATTACATCCATTCAAGTTGCCAAGATATGTACCCATGAGACTTTTTGCCTTGGAATATTTCAGGCAAATGAATAATTCAGATGTGATCCATTTTTGTAGTGTGAAGAAGAAAGCCCAATTAAGGATCAAAAGTCAATTAGGTCCTTTCATCTGCAACTCTAGGGAGGCCGAGAGAGAGGCAGAAAATATATTACAAAGCAAGTTCCAAAGAAATTTTCGTTGGGTTCCTTATGACCCATTTGGTTTTATTTGTGAAAAGATATTAAAGAATAAATCATCCCCTTATATACACCACAAGATTCCTGAACTAGAACAATATGCCAATCAAGATGAATGGGTTGAAGGAACACTTGTTGAGGAAGAAAGTGAAGCTGACAAAATGAAAAAAATTATGAAAGATCTCGAGAAGAAGTATGACCTAGAATCTTGTGGTCAAGTGCAGGTACCCCACATTGGCACTTCTTTAGCAGCAAATCTATAGCAGACATTACAGGAAAGCAGTTCATCAGTTGCAGCAGAACCAAAAGGCAAAGGAAAGGAACCTGAAATCCAGGTCATTGAAACTTTAGTCATGGCAGAGAAACCACAAACTTCCAAAGCACCTGAACAAACCCAAGTTTCTCCCACTCAGGTAAAGCATCCTGAAGTTTCAGAATTACAAACTCCATCCAACATGGAAATAGGAAAGAAAAGGCAGGTTCCAGACACTACTCCTCCTAAAGAGCCCTCAGGAATACATCAAGCCAAAAAACATAAATCAGATCCACTTCCAGATGTGGAAATCATAGATGAAGTGTTTGATGATGGAAGGGAAGACAATCAACTAACTGGCACAGTTAGTGAAACAAACACAGGACAGAAAGGAAAAGCTTTACAAAAGCAATTGAGTACTGAGGTATCCTCTTTCAGACCACCAAAAACAGATACAGGGGATATAAAAAGAACCTTCATTAATATAAAGGCAAAGAATGATCCATTAAGAATGAAAGTGTATGATCAATATCTGAAAATGGCTCCACAGAATCAGGAAAGGTTAATGTCAACATTTGACATTTCACAAGGCAAAATGATAATGAGCCACTTCAAGTCCAAGGTACCAAAACCCATGACAGCAGCTGATTATATTAGAACAAATTTTGAGGTCCTGGCAAAGGACATTCATCCTTTGGACCAGATAGAGCTGCATAAACAAACTGGGGAAATGGTGTATTCCACTCTTACTAATAAGGCCATGGCAGCCCTAACGCTGCAAGATTATTTAAATAACACAAGTGCCCAATTGCAAATTGAGAAGGCCTCTTCTCAGGCCAAAGATAACATAATAAAGTCTTTGGAAGACATAATCATCAGCTTGGGTCACAACCCCAAAGATATTAAAAGCATCGAGGCATTAATAAAGAAGAAAGATGATGACATAGCTGCACTGAGAAAGCAGCTGAAATTGCCAGCCTCAAGGCACCCCCAGACCCAAGAAGTATTGAAGGGGAATTCACAAGAAGAGGTAATGGAGTTGCTCCTAAATATGACTGAGCGACTAAGTGAAACTGAGAAGGAATTGGAACAAGCCTTACAGGAAAAGGAAGCTATCAAGCAGGCATCCACCACAGAAGCTGCTACAACCACGAGTACTACAACAGCAGGTCAGCAAACACAACCATCCCAGGTAAACACTTTTGGTTTGAGTTCTGATGAATTAATAAAACAAATGGAAAGTTTACAACTAAGGGTCACAGAACTTCAAACCACAAAATTGAAATTAGTAAAATTGGAGGAGAAATATGATACATCTAAGAAGACAGTTGCTGATAACACCAGGGAAATAAAAAGGTTAGAAAAATTGGTTCAGGCTTTGGAGAAGGACCTTTCATTAGAAAAGCCTTTAAAGGAAATAAATGAAATTCTTTGGGGTAGTATCATTGAGTTAATAAAGGGTATTTGGCCCTCTGTTCAAGCAATTTTTGAACAAAATGATTTGGTTAAAATAGCTCAAGAAGAAATATACAGGACAAGAAATGAATTGAGAGGCAGGCCTGAGCAGGCCAATCAACTTATTCAATTTTTGAACACCCGGACAAAGCAACAGCTTGCAGTATTAGGGATTGAGGATAGGACCGGCACAGTTTTGGAAATAAAGAGAGTTTTCATCAAAAGAACTTTCATGCAGAATTTAGAAAGGAAGTGCTCAGATATTTTGGTTGATATCAATATTTTCAGAGAGAAATTTCAAGCTTTGTTGGACAGTGGGTTACCAAGTCCTATGCTCTCAGAGGATCAAATAATGGACTTAGAAACCTATGTAAAGAAAATAAATACTCATGCTCAAAATACAACTGCTTGTTCTACCGGTTTTCCAGAATCGACATTACCAACAGGGAGAAATATCTATGATAGAGTGAGGAATTTATTTCATCTGGAACATGAAATAAAGTATCTATTTCCTAATGAGCCCACCTTTTACAAACTCACCGAAGCAGATGAGACATTGAGAAAACTCAAAAGAACTATGATACCAGATGATCAATGGTGGAAAGAATTATTGGAAATTCTATAAAATTTATCTTCAGGATGAGAATTTTATCTTTACTATCAGGTAAAAGGATAAAAATGAGTACAGATGAAAGAGTATCAGTTACGCAGGTTGAAGAGTATCCATAAAGACAAAGAGTATCAAGCAAGCAAAGAAATTACTCCAAAAGACAGCATTGAGCCCTTTTTCAGCACTTACCTCCAGCACATCAGCAAAATGAGGAAACAGCACATCAGCAGTTACCTATTATTCTATCCACGAGACCATTTGTCTCCTGTTTATTTGTAAATTACTCCTTAGTCACCCTAGATTATTGGCTAAGTTAGTGTGAGATTTTTTCAAGTTTTTCTTGTATAAATAAACCCTCAAAGGAAGTATTGAGGGTGGATTCTATTACTCTGCTGTAACATTGAGATTTTTGGAATAAAAGCATTTTGGAGAAATTTATTCGTGGCTTACTGGATGACGATTTGAAGCTCAGGACTTTTTGCAGGATTCATGTGTTGGACTGCAGTTCAATAAGTCTTTCTACCCTTTGTCTTATGTTTTATATCAGTTTATAATATCATTATGTCCATCTCTGAATAATTTACATAAAGGATTAAATCAGAATTTACTTAATTGTACTCTGATTTCAGATGTGATTGTTCTTAATGTTTTCCTCTAAATTGGTTATAAGCATGAATTCTTAAATGCTCTTGCTTTGCTAATTTAAACATTTTTGATTACTATAATAAAGAATTCTTCATTGCTCTTTGTTTGTAATCATCTCATTTCTTTCTTTTGAACATGGTGAAAGATTCTTAGCTGCCTTTCATCCCTTCAAAATCATCCCATCCACTTTAAATTTTAAGGATTGTTCTCTGTCTGGCTATCTTGCCCTGTAAAGCCATCTTGTGTGTAGAATAGAAATCCAGTAAAGCCATCCTTTGACTCCATAGCCCAATGGACTGAAAACTTTCAACCTTTCCCTTAGTTTGTGGATTCCACCATTTTTCAAAACAAACTCTTGGATCTATAACTAGCCTAAAACCTTCTAAGAACAAAGATAAATCATAAAGAGAGAGCCCTCTCTGGATGCAGATTGGCTAGATTCTGCATCTAAAAGGTTGGTTTGTGGTTACCTCGGGTATACTTTCCTCTTACACAACTTCTAGGAAACCCTGAGTGATAACATACCCATTCTTTGATATCTGCCTACAGTCACTGGTCTCCTCCATAAATCGTGCTCATTTCCGCTCATTCAGCCGTCTTACCTCCGTTGAACCCTCCTCACGCAGACAAGTTTTAAAGAGAAAAAAGAAGGATGGGTCAGTTGTTGAGAACAGAACCAGAAGGACCTAAATTCATGGAAGGATACCCGCAAGTCAGAGATTTATTGAAAAAGGCAAAGTGGCTTCGGTTCATTCAAAAGTTTAGAGGCTACCATAAAGAGGTGACAAAAGCTTTTGCAAGGTCTTTCAATGGTCTGGAAGTAGAGATTGGGGACCTCAAATTTACGGTGAATGAGGCATCTATAGCATCTGCTACAGAACTCCCTCAAGAAGGTGAACGCTGGTTCAAGAACAAAAGCATTAGTGATGAAGCCTGGAGAGTGATCCTACGTAACCCAGGTATGGATGTAACTATTTTTAAAAAGGGAATTCATGTTCATGCTTTGAAAGAAGAGTGGGCCACTTTACTGTTGGTCATTCAAAAATTTATCACCTGTGAGGGCCGTTTTGGATCCATGTATATGTATCATACCCGATTGCTGATGAATTTTATAGACAACCAGACCCTCAATTTGCCTTACTTTTTATTAAATAGTTTGAAGAAGATGTATGTGACCATCCAGAAGCATCTAGGGGACGTGGAACCACATTTGTATCACCATGGTCTTGTGAAAATTCTGATTGAAAAATAGTTAAAAGAGAAAAAGGACACATGGGAACAATTTTTGATTAGAAATTTCTTTGAAGAACCCCAAGAAATTCCTGAAGGCAGTACATCAAGAAGGAGTAGGAGAAAGAGAAAAAATGATGAAACTCAAAGTACTCCTACTAACACAGTTGAAAGAACCAGTAGAGAGGAAAGACTGTCTAAAAGGAAGAAGGAAAAGATTGAAGAGAGAAAAAGCATTGAGGCTATGCATCAAACCCCTTCTTCAGAAGAAGACCATCAAATATTGTCTGAAAGACTAGTTCACCTTCAGGAACAGTCATCTATGGCCAAAAAGAGAGGGAAAGGAAAACAAAAGCAAAAAGACAGTAGTCCACAGCGTGTAAGAAGAAGTTCCAGACTTAAAGGGAAGTTGAGGAAAACACAAACGAAAGGACCCCATTTTATTGATTTGGGAGAAGAAACATCTGAACAAACTCCATCTAGCCATAGTCCATCTCATTCTCAGTCAGACATTGAACATAGTTCATTTCATTCTCAGTCAGATATTGAACATAGTCCATCTCATTCTGAGCCAGACGTTGACATGAGCCCTTTTCAGCCAGATTTTGAAGCTAATTCTCCTCCACGGCATTTTGGGGACAGCCCAATAAAAACGACACCTAAGATAGACCCAAAGCAGCAAGAAGTATATGATTATATAGAATCTTTAGAAAGAGCAGCCACGGGTCCCAGCACTTCATCCACTCAGCCTCACACAGCACAAGAAGATCTCGTCCAATCATTGAAACAAGAAGTCTTTGAGTTGGAGGTTTTAAATAGACACATTAAAAATGAAAATGAGGCATTAAAGGAACAAAGCAAATTGGACAAGATCATTCATGACAATACCATGCTACATCTGGGACTATGGCAGAAAAAGAACAGGAAATTGAAGAAGAAATGCCAGAATTTAAGTAGAGCACTGGTTAATATCAAATTCAGATGCTTGATGAAGAAGCCCAGGATATTAGCAGCACCAAGGAAGAGGAGAAGAGGACTGGATGTACTGGCTGAAGTATCAAGGCATATGAATTGAAGAAGGATTATCAAAATTTTGGTTGCATGAGGACATGCAACACCTTCACAGTGGGGGTATGTTGAGTCTCAAATCTGCATCTTTCTTATACACCTTTCTAGACATTTTTCATTCACCTGGACCTTCTAAGTCATCAATATCATTGCATATTAATTGTAAAAGAGAATTTAAAATGGTTTTTAACTATGTTTTGTGTCTGCTGTTTGATTTAGATTTTTGCTCATTTAACTGCGGAATCTTGTCACTTTCCGCAGCTGCTGCAACTTTCCGCAGCCATTTTGTTAAAGTCTATATTGCAGGTGTCTTCAGGAAAATCGAGCCACATGGGCAAGTTAGAAATGACATGGACATGGATCGTGTCCTATTGGCTTAGTCGAATTCACCTAAGAAGGTTGTGGTCAAAGGTGGCCAAGTGGTGGTCAACCGAAGAGTCCCACGGTGACAGAACTCTGTTTCTCATCACGTGGAGATTTGCGTGGCCGTTTCTAAATCACGGGAGACACATCAACACCTGTAAACGGCTCCATAAGCCGAATCCAACAGCCACTCTCCATAGATTTAATCCTCACGGCGGCCATAACGCTAGATCTCTGGACGTGATGGTTCACGTGTCTTCTATCAGCGCAGACTTTAGGGAATTAGTTATATCTCCCTCTGTTATAAATAATGTGTTCTCATACGCATAATAGTTAGCTCTGTAATGTAATTGCGTCGCCATTGTGCTGTGACATTATTTCTCTGTTATGACCGCATTTTAATATATGAGAAGACTTTGTTCAAAAGCGTAATTCATATTTGAAAGCTGTTGCCCGAGGTTTGTGCAGAGGGCCCCTGCACACGCTGAGGTTTTGTGTATTATTGTATAGTTTCATGCTTCATTTATTTATGTTCATTGTGCCATAGTCATTCACGTGTATATAGATTACATCTTTCATGGTATTTACATTTCATCTTTGTCCATAATCTTTCATGTTTTATATTTTACTTCTGTCCATAATCTTTTATGTATTATGTTGTTGTTAACTGATCAGTGTTCTTGTTTCAGATTACAATAGACAGCCCGAGCATTTGCACATATTTTTATAATGACTAATGACATGGAATCAATATTGTCCTTCTGCTGATTTCTTTTTCTTAGTTTTTTCTTAATTCCAGCACTGTTTTGTTTATTTCAGTCTTGCACATTTTCTTTAGTAGTTAGATTAGATATTAAACTATTCATGTCATTTTCAGTTACCTTCGAAATCCATAGCGAGACTAATGGTGAGGGATTGAGGTATGAATGTGTAGTTTGATATTAGTTTAATTTTCTGCAAGATTAGATATTAAACTGTTCATGTCATTTTCAGTTACTTCCGAAAGCCATAGCGAGACTAATGGTGAGGGATTGAAGTATGAGTGTATAGTTTGATATTAGTTTACTTTTCTGCAAGATAGATATTAAATTGCTCATGTCATTTTCAGTTACTTCCGAAAGCCATAGCGAGACTAATGGTGAGGTATTGAAGTATGAGTGTGTAATTTGATATTAGTTTATTTTTCTGCAAATTAGATATCAGATTGCTCAAGTTGTTTATGATTACCTCCGAAAGCCATAGCGAGACTAATGGTGAGGGGTCAGAATATGAGTTGATGTAATTTTATTTTAGTTTTACTTTACTTGCAATATTTCCTTTGAGTACAGTTTCTTTTGTGTTTAGACAGCAGCAAGGGTCATGGTTTTCATGATCAATAGTTCACTGTTTGTTTAACTAGAATAGTAGCACATTTTCATTTCCTTTTAGGAACTAATTTTCTCATTGTATGTTTCAAAATCCTTTTGAAGTTTGAAGTTTGGTAAATCATTATAAAGGACATCATTGCCTTGAACAATCATAACCATACTTGTCTTTTAGAATTTCCATCTCACATTAGGAAACCAACCAAGATAAAAAGAAAAAACCAAAAACGACAAAAAGTAAGAAATAGGTTATCTTGCACATATAGTGCGCCACACATCGTCAGCTTACGAATCCCGGATTGAAAAATTAATGTAGCAATTTAGGACACACTAAATTGACCAAAAATTTTGGCGCCGTTGCCGGGGAAGTGTAACTAGGTAGCCAATTTCTTAAAAAAAAAAAAACAAAATAATAAAAGAAGGGAAAACTCGATAACTTCTTGAAGTATGCTCTCCTCTTGCACCTAGTGTGATCTGGAGGATCAGAAAAGAGAGTTATTGGTTTAGTAATTTCTTAAGTATGCTCTCTTCTTGCACCTAGTGTGACCTGGAAGATCAGAAAGAGAATTATTAGCCCAACTTAAAAAAAAATATAATAAAAATGACATGCATAGAGCAAGAGATTCTAGGGGAAGGTTTATAGCTAGAGCCAAGAGTTCGATTTTCACAACTCCATCTTCTTCAAGGCATAGACAAGATTCACCACCATCTACCCCTAGCCTTAATATTCTTGGAATTCAAGGAGCAACTGAATTAGAGGATTCTCCTATACCACCTACTAAATCTCATTTAGAAAAGGATCCTTTCTTTACTTCTACAGGAGAGTATATTGTAATCAAAGAAGTAGAATCACCCGAAGAAGAAAAGGAAGAGACTCCCTCTCATCCTCCCTTGATAGAAGAACCAGAGGACTTTGAGGACTCTAAAGAAACTATCATGGCAGAGGAAATAATAGATGGATTAGGAGGTAGAGGTAGAGGTAGAGGAGGAGGAAACAATGGAGACAACAATGGTGAAGGTAATAATGGAAGAAATAGGGAAGGAGACAACTTGTTTGGATTCCCTATAGTTGATGAGGAAAATCATACAACAATGAAAAACATCTCACCATCTGTCCTCCCTAACTTTTATGGATTGCGAAGTGAGGATCCTGAAACATTTCTGTTTGAGTTTGAAGTCGTGTGCCGAACCTATGACTATATGGAAGACTCTCAAAAACTCAAATTGTTTCCTTCAACATTGAAGGGAGTCGCTTTGAAATGGTTCATGGGATTAGCCACCCAATCTATTAGATCATCAATAAATAAGATATAGTATTCTTCCCCACGTGGTGACTTTTTCCTCATAGGTCCACATATGTCAGTATGAATGAGTTCAAGAGGCTTACTTTATGATCCTTCTTTGGCATTAAATTGTACTCTGGTCTGCTTACCGAATTGGCAAGATTTGCATATGATACTCTCTGGTAGAGTAATATTGGGAAGACCACGAACAACTTGAAGTCTACTTGCTTTGTTGATTTGAGAGAAGCTCAGATGCCCCAGCCTTCTATGCCATAGCCAATTTTCTGAAGATTTTCTCAAGTAACATTGATCTTTGCAGTTCTTCAATACATACAGGTTGCTTGGAGTTATTTTCCCTTTTATAATAGTTTTACCTGTATCAAGATCACGAACCACACATTCTTTTGAACTAAAGACAACTTCTGTTCCTTGATCACACATTTGACTTACACTTAACAGGTTATGTCTTAATCCATCCACATACATGACATCATTAGCCTTCACCTTTTCTTTTAGAAACACTGACCCTTTTCCTTTAATTACAGCAGGAGTATCATTTCCAAATGTAACTTTCTTTTCCTTTTCTAGAGCATTATATGCAAGAAGTTTGCTTTTGTCACATGTCATGTGTCTTGAGCACCCACTATCAATGTACCATTGATTTTCTTCACCTTCTGCAAATAACGCTATTCCACAATTTTCAACCTGTGATTCCTTCTTTTTCCATACTTTGGAACTTGAAGGAGAATGTTGTTTTGGCTGGACTTTGCTCCTGCATTCAGATTCTTCATGGCCAAAGTTATTGCAATAAGCACATTCAACTTCATTTTGAAGAGGAGAAAAGTTGTTATAGGAGTTCTTCTTTGGTTCAATATCCATCCTTTTCTTTCTTGCTTCTCTTGTCATGATGGTTTTATATGCAACACATTGAACAGCTTTATGACCAAAATTGTGACATGAGAAACATTGTCCATTGAAGTAGAAATTTATGCGATCATGAAATCTTCTATTTGAATTTACCTGTTGATTGTTTCTTCTTTGAGAGATATCCCTTGTATTGTGATGATCATGCTTTACCTGTAAAGATTCTTTATTCCCTTGTTGAGTGGCTGAATGAAGTAAACCAGTTGTAGCTGCTTTTAGATAACTTGGTGCAGAAGCCTGACAAGATTCTCCGGTATATCCAAGACCTATCTTAATAAGAGGAGAACGTTGAACCTTGATAATCTCATCTAAGGTTTCATATCCTTTAGCAAATCTAAGATTCAGAGTCTTTACTTTCTCAAGTTCTTTTCTTAGACTTACTACTTCACATTCTAATTTTTCATTATGTTTCTTTTCTTCTTCATTCTGCCTTTTCAGAGTCTCTATGATTATTTTACTTTCTTCCAAGCATATTTTGAGTTGATTGTTTTGATCAAGAAAATCATTGTCATCTAGAGCATCCATAAAAGCATCCTTATCGTCTCTAGAATTATTTTCAAATGCCAGGAGAAGTCTAAGATCTTGTTCACATTCTTCCTCACTGTCAGATAACCCATCACTGTCTTCATTTGTATAGTAGCTTTTCTTAGTGCTAGACCGGTTCTTATTCCTTCTTGCTACTTCTTTCTCTTTAGCAGATGTTTCTTTATAAGGACATTTTGCAGCATAATGACCAACTCTTCCACAATTAAAACATTTGAAAGGAAGCTTACCTTTGAATCTTCCGGTTCCTAGTTGGAGTCTTCTCACAAAGTTTGCCTCATCTTCTTCTGAGATATATCCTGATCCTTCCGGTTTTTGAACTTCTTTCCCTTTTGTAGAAGCTTTAAAAACAGCTTCTTTGACTTCATATGGTCCTCCTCTCCTCATTTCATATGCAGTCAGTATGCCATGAAGTTGCACCACGGAAAGATTTTGAATATCCTGTTTTTCTTCAAGGGCAGAAACTTTTGATTCAAATTTTTCCATTAGCGATCGTAAAATTTTCTCAACCAAAGTAGTGTCAGATATTGTTTCACCCAGATTTCTCATACGATTTACAACATCATCAATACGTAAAAAGAAACTTGCAATACTCTCATCACTATGCATCTTTAAATTTTCATATTCAATTCTGAGAGTTTGGAGTTTTGCACTTTTTACCTTTGCATCGCCTTCATAACTTAGAATGATTTTGTCCCATATTTCCTTTGTTGTATTCAGCTGCATGACTTTGACAAATTCTGATTCAGTTAGACTTCCTGTTATAGCATTGACCGCTTTTGCGTTTGATTCATAATTCTTCCTTTCAGTTGGATCTTTTGGTGTAGCAGCTGGATATTGATATCCTTTTTCAACAATGGCCCATATATCAGCTCCCATAGACTGAAGATAGGATCTCATCCTCACTTTCCAGAAGATTAAATTACTTCCGTTGAAGAGCGAGGGCTTAATAGATGTTGTTCCCTCATGATTGCTCATCTTGCTTGATCTTCCTTCTAGCAGCTAAGCTTTTTCAGAAGGACCTCCTCTGATACCAATTGTTGGAAAAATACTGAGGGGGGGGGGGGTGAATCAGTATTTAATGCAGACAATTAAAAATTTTTTACTTTTCCTTTCTAAAACCCATTCGCTACTTTGATGAAGCCAACTAGCATATATATGCGGATATCCTTCACAGAACTCGCATATGTCCAGAGATCTAATTATGCATTCAATTCTTAACTCAGATCATTGCATTATTCATTCATCAGTTATTTCAGGAAATAGTAAATAGGTGCAGAAAGAACAGAATAATCATCACACATAGGCAACACACATGAACACCAGGATTTTTAGGTGGAAACCCAATTCGGGAGAAAACCACCACTGCCGTCGTCTTAGTCTTCAATATTTATTATAAAGAAAAACTTCTTACAATCATGTACTAGTGCAGACTTATACCAGCACGCAGGCACCCACTTGCAGAAGGCTACAACCTTCTCTCGTTTACCAACCTCACCTGGAAGGGAGCTACTACCCCCTGATATTAGCACCAGCCTCTGCTGACAGAAAGCTTCTATTATCAGACTGAAGGTGCCAACCCTCAGATCCACTACAGACCACATTTCATCAATTCTCAAACTGGATCAAACAACTTCAACACAACTCTTCACTTATCAACAAACATCCCTTCTCATTTCATCAGTCAGAATAGTGAAACCACTGTAACCAGAATATCAGAGATAGCCTAGACTTCAAAACAGATATGCAGAATCTCAATTGTCTTTTGTGCAATCATCAATTCAAATACCATATGCGCTTTTCTTTAAACAAAACCGCGTATACATTTGTGAAACTTATCAGAAAAACCCTAACAGCCCATACGCGCTTTTGTCTGAATGGAGCCGCGTATACACGCGCTTTTCACGAAACGAACCTGCGTATAGAGCTATAAAAGATAAATTTTGTAGACCAGACCAGATCTATGAACTTACCCAGATTTCTTCAACTTATTCAATAGATTTGCGCCAGGTCTTCATCACTTCTTTTCAGATCATCCAAGAGATTCACTATTTCAAGATCTAGAGATCTTGAACCTTCATTATGTTCATAGATGCTTCATAGATTCAGATCTATCAATTAAGAGCAGATTTCAACCATGCAGATATACTTCAGAGAGAAGTATTCATTAAAGCTCAGACATATGCACACATTGCACAATGAAATTCTTCTCCTTATATAGATTTAGCCTTTTTCAATACCATGAGTCAAAAACCACATTACTTCCGATGGTTTTCCTGGACGGGATCAAATAGACAATCCAGTGCTCAATACAATGGGTCAATACCATGGTAATTCCCCTCGGTATTCTAAATTTGGAGCACAAAAGACCATACGCGACTTGGCACGTAATTTTCCGTGTGCATACGCGCTTTATCCTTGACAAACCAGCGTATGCCTTGTAACACACATTTTTCATCATTTCTTTGGCCCTCACTGATATTTCCTTCTCTAGTACTTCTAAGATACTTGTAGAACATCAGATTTACATCATTAATAAACTCATCAAGCATCTTCATTAAGTAGGTTGCCGTCATCTTCATCAAGAGGGTTGCCATCAAGGACAACATTTAGCATCATATTGCCAA